>JBBWUH010000001.1:1552500-1555000 GCA_038380885.1 Phyllosticta citrichinensis | reverse complement strand
AGACCCCCGGAGGGGCAGAGTAGTCAACAGGGAAGGGGCGCTCCTCGAGAGAAGACGCCCGACCCAGACCCGCCTCGCTGCTGGCCCTCGTGAGAGAGCGCCTGCTGCGAGCGGCCTTTAGGCCATCCATTTGCCCCCACTGAGTTCCCCAAGGCGCGGTCCGCCGCAGAGTCGATCGGACCCGTTAGGGCCACCACGAACTGCGACATGCGCACCTCAGGAGGAGGATACCGTGGGCCGATCACGCCCGGAGGCGGCTATCGGCTTGGGCTTACCCCCAAGTGTCTGAAGCGTAACGGTAGCCATCAGCCAACCGTCCACAGACTCCAACTTTGCCCGCTGGCATGAACCAGCAGGACTTCGGGCCCCTCGCAACGCTGAACCTCTGGCCTCCTAGCGGAGGACGGGAACCGCAGAGCGGAGAGGATAGACCACCACCAGGGCCGGCCCGGAACGCTTGCGCAATTCCTGACGGCTCGACCCGCGGTAGGCTGTCTTGCCCGTTAGGGACCACCAGCTGCGTGAGCTTGCTGGCGGTGAGGCAGCGAGAAGCCGCAGAGTGTGGCTCCAGGGAAGACCAACACCTAGGCTCGACACCAGGCAGCGCACCCTCAAGCAGCCGCAGCCACTTGAGACTCTCTTACCCGAGTCTTGCTTTCGATCTTGTCTTCCCTCTCATATACCCACCGGACCCATTTCAGCACGATTCTGATGGGCAAATTTTCGTGCGCCGGAAAATATTTTTTAAAAAACTTCTTTTTGGTGTGATGTTCAAAAGGTCCCCCCGATCCCATACATTGTAAATCCACGGGAAGGTGAACTCTGACCTGACTTGGTCAAATTTTCCGAGCTTTCCCATCCGAGGGGTGGAATCAGGTGCGGCGAACGATATGGAGTAGGCCCAAGATCCCCAAGTCGGATGGTTGAGGAGTGGTGGTGTCCCAAAGGGTACCCCCCAAATGAGGCCTTTCGGGGAGCCGATGACGAGGTCTGATGCCCTCTCTCCTTCTGGTGGTCTTCCTAGGGGCTTTGAGGCCGTAGCAACCCGACCATGCCGTCGCCGGGGTCAGGGGGCCTCTCGTCGTCGCTCCAGGGGGAGGGGCGGGGGGTCGAGACTTATTTTAATAAATCGTAAGTGGTTGGTTTTGAGTCCGATCGACTCCAGACCACTCGCACCGTGTTCCTGGGGTCTGGAAGTGCGTGTGAAGAGTGCGCCCGGCTGTGCAGGGGTCGGGGGGTCGTCGCCAGGGGTCGTGGTGACGATTTGGGAGGGGGTACCGGGTTCCGCGGCGAGCCAGTCGGGACTCCGCGGGGCGATGCGCTCCAAACCTCGTATATAGAGGCTATAGACGGTGCCCTACCGTCCACGATGGTCCCGCGGGTCGCTGAACCCCCTGACCTCGCCGTCCCCCTGGGCCGAAGGGGGACCTACCCCTCCACCCACGCTTCTGGCGACCCAGCGGATGAAACCACCCCAGACTTATCTGAGAGGTAGTATGGGATCTAGAAGGTGGTCCCATCAAGGTTTTAGGGCCGGCGCACCGCCTGATCTCGCCGGCCCCCCGAGCACCTGAGGGACCCCCACCCCTCCCCACCCCTCCCACCCACGGACCAGCGGTGGGATTCGCTCCAGACTTGTCCTAGACCTTTCTGTGGGTCCTCGCTACCGTCTGCCGTCGTCTCCGTGGCCGGATCGCCCCCTCGAAATTTGACCCCTGGGCAGGAGGACCCCCCTGGAGCACCTCCAAGGCCCCTACTCCCGACGGGAGGCTACCCCACCGCCTCCGGCACCCTCTGGTGGCCTGCCTAGGAAGTTATGGAGGTTCTCGGGCATCTTGAGCGCCATCGCCGTCCATTTGATGGTCTAGTGATTTTTTCCGACCGCAGATACCGTAGAAATCTCGGAGGTCAAAGTCAACACTTGGCGAAAAAAAGCTCGAAAAAGTTCCAAGTCATCCAAACCATCTCCCCGAGCCTGGAAGAGCATTAGGGGGGTATTCTGGACGCCTCTTCATCTATTACACGGTCTTGGAAGTCTCAGAGAGACCGGCTATGAGTTGTGGCAGCACTCCAGGTAGGGGGACCCGAGGCTCTCATGTTTCCACCGGAAAACCCGCGGCTCATATCATCCCAGAGCTGACCACATCAGACTCTGCGCCGCTGCGTACCCCCTAGCTTAGTCTATCAGGCTGGCCAGCCGGCTAGCGCCCCTCGGTATATGAATGAGGGTCCCTTCTCCGCCAGCAGCCGCCCACCATCACGAGGAAAGGGGAGACCGCCATTCATGGCAGCCCCTTACACGCTCCCTAAGGGCCCGCCAGGCGCTCGGGAAAAGCCCTCCTCCTGCCCCTGCGGCGGCTGCAAAAAGAAAAAAGAACCCCCCTCTCCATCCCAGCGCAGGGTAGAGCTCGACCCGCCAGTCACCCCCTAGCGAAGTCCGACACCGCTCGCATCCTACCCGGAAGCCGGCAAGGCAGGAAGTCCTACTGGGAATCCACCC